>CM021107.1:411725286-411773267 GCA_007115665.2 Sequoiadendron giganteum
TGATTTGTAGTTTAATTTCTATCTAGATGGTTTCTATAGGAGTTTGGAGCACCACGCCTTGAGCATGCTATTTTTGTGGATGACGATAGATCATTTGGTGGCGGTAAGTGATTATTTTGTCAAATATTTCTTTACTTTTTATTGTGAAAGGTACAACTACATGAATAATTAAATAGGAGGATCCCTTGACTTCAAAGTAGACCACTGTCATACACATCTCCATCCCCCCAATGATCAAAGGTTGTCCATGATCTTTTTTCTTCACTTGGAGGGGAATGAATTTTTATTGGGGTCCTTTTTTGTATACCTATATGGCATTCTTGTAAGCCTATATGGCTATTTTGTATATATGTTATACTTATATTGACATATATTGATGTATTCCTATATAGATATTTGGTTAATACACATCTTTTTTATTGACGGTGTCCATATTTGTATTATAAATCCATGCTTCAATGGATATTTGTAGATGGTTTACTTCAAATATTTAAAACACAAGTGTATTCCATACTTCATAACTTATTTCACATTAAATTCACCTATTTTTTTTGTTAATTAATAAATCTCCTACACCAATATGTGTTTGTGGTCTTCGATGACATATTTTTGGCATATAGTTATGGAAACAAATTTTATTCAGGATAAAGTACAAATAATTTACACTACATTTCCAATAATTTCATTCAAGTATATTTAAGTACCCATCCTCTAGTTGGTCAATCACTACTTCAAATTTACAGACGTATTCTTCATGCCCATAGTTTCCTTCATTTCATTTTTTTTTTTCTATATTGACCAAAACATTTATGACTACATTGAGTTCAAGAAACAAATGAGACTAGTTATTTGGTGTAGATTATTCAATCATAAGATTATAAAGACACCTACATTGACCAAAAATCATAAATAATTATTCTATAGCCACCCCAATGTGTCTGAATAGTCAGTTTACCCCTGAGAGATGAAGAATGTAAACAATTCCTCTCATAACTTTTTACTAAATGCAACTAGCAATTTTTGGAATGTTTGAAACATTTTTTCCACAGTGGAATGACTTGGATATATGAAAAAATAAGGGGGGTTATTTTAGAGAGACCCTACATGACCTCATATGTTTATACATAATGTCTTTAAGAGCCACGATTTCTGAGTAACAACTCATCAAAATTTACTGCCCTTTTGTACTTTGGTCTCTTAAGAGAAATCATTGGTGCAATGTAGCCTAAAATGTTTTGGCATGCTAGGGTTCAAAAAAAGACCTTTCCTAGCATAAACCAACCCACCTTGATATGTTCGAACAATATGTTTGGTCACACAATGAACATAACAAAAATTACACCACCTTGCAACTTTACACTGTATGCACCTAATGCTTTTTCCATCAACAGAAAACTTGTCACCACAGGAAAATGGATTGGAGATATAAAAAAATAGGAGAGTTTATTGTATAGGGACCATACATGACTCTATACCTTTATATGGAATGTTTCTAAGCATCACAATTTCAGAGTAACAACTTGTCAAAGTTTTTTTCCCTTTTGCACTTTAGTCTCTTCAGAGAAATCACTAGTGCAATGTAGCCCGGAAGGTTTCAACATGCTGGGGCACAAAATAAGACCTTTCCTAGCATAAAAATACCCAATCTAACATGTTAGAGCTATTGGTTTGGTTGCATGATGAATAGAACAGAAATTAAAACACCTTGCAACTTTACACTACATGCATTTGATGTTTTTCCATCAACTAAAATATTCTCACGATGGGAAAATGGATTGGAGGCATGCAAAACTAAGATAGGTTATTATAGATGGACCCTACATGACCCTGTACCTTTAGAAAAAAATTTCTAAGATCCACAATTTTTGAGTAACAACTTATCAAGTTTTTCTACCATTTCACACTTTGGTCTCTTAAGAGAAATCATCGGTGCAATGTAGCCTGAAAGGTTCTTACATGTAGGGGTGAGAAATATGACCTTGCATAGAATAAAATCACCCATCTATATGTGTTGGAATTTTCAATTTGGTTGCATGACAAATAGAATGAAAATTACAGCACCTTGTAGCTTTACACTACATGCATTTGATGCTTTTTACATCAACTGAAAACCTGTCACCACGGGCAAATGGATTGGAGGTATGAAAAATGAGATAGGTTATTATAGAGGCACCCTACATGACCCTTTACCTTTAGATAGAATTTTTATAAGTGCTATGGTTTTTGAGTAACAGCTCATCAAAGTTTGTTGCCCTTTCACACTTTGGTCTCTTAAGAGAAATTGTTGGTGCAATGTAGTCTGGAATGTTTTGACATGCTAGGGTGAAAAATAGGGCCTTACCTAGAATAATTATATCCACCCAAACATGTCGGAACTATTGGTTTGGTTGCACGATGAACAAAAAAAAATGACACCACCTCGCAACTTTACATTATATGCATTTGGTACTTTTTCCATCAACCGAAAACTTGTGACCATAGGAAATTGGATTGGAGGTATGAAAAATTAATATATATTATTGTAGAGGGACTATACATGACCCTATACCTTCAAATAAAATGTTTCTAAGTGCCACAATTTCTAAGTAACAACTTGTCAAAGTTTCATGCCCTTTCACACTTTGGTCTCTTAAGAGAAATCGTCGATGCAATGTAGCTCAAAAGGTTCCGACATGCAGGGGTGGAAAATATTACCTTTCCTATCATAAATCCAACCATATAGATGTGTTGGAATTCTTAGTTTGGTCGCACAACAAACAAAACACAAATTAAACCACCTTGCAACTTTACACTGCATGTATTTGATGCTTTTTCCATCAACTAAAAACTTGTCACCACGTGCAAATGGATTGGAGGTATGAAAAAATGAGAGAGGTTATTGTAGAGGGACCCTACATGACCTTATAAATTTATATGTAATTTTTCTAAGTGCTACGGTTTCTGAGTAATAGCTTGTCAAAGATTGCTACCCTTTTGCACTTTGGTCTGTTAAGAGAAATCACTAGTGCAATGTAGTCTGGAATGTTTCAGCATGTTGGGCTGCAAAACAAGACCTTTCCTAGCATAAATCTACCCACCCAGATGTGTTGGAATTGTTATTTTGGTCACATGATGAACAAAATGAAAATTACACCACCTTGCAACTTTACATTGCATTGCATTTGACGCGTTTTCCATCGATTTAAAACTTGTCACCAAAGGAAAATGGATTTGATGTATGAAAAATTAAGAGATGTTATTGTAGAGGGACCATACATGACCCTTTAAATTTAGACAAAATGTTTCCAATTTCCAAAGTGTCTGAGTAACAGATCATCAAAGTTTTTTGCCCTTTCACACTTTGGTCTCTTAAGATAAATTGTTGGTGCAATGTAGCCCAAAAGGTTTTGGCATGATGGGGTGTGAAACATGACCTTTCCTAGAATAAACCTACCCACCCAAACATGTTGAAACTATCAGGTTGATCACATAATGAACAAAACAAAAATTACACCACCTCGTAACTTTACACTGCATGCATGTAACACTTTTTCCATCGACTGAAAACTTGTTACCACAAGAAAATGGATTGGAGGTATGAAAAATTGAGAGAGCTTATTGTAGAGGGACCCTACATGATCATTTAACTTCATACAAATTTTTTCTAAGTTCCACATTTTCTAAGTAATAGCTCGTCAAAGTTATTTTCCCTTTCACACTTTGGTCTCCTAAGAGAAATCACCGGTGCAATATAGCCCATAAGGTTCTAGCATGAAGGGGTGCAAAACATGACCTTTCCTAGCATAAAACCACCCATGTATATGTTTTGGAACTGTCAGTTTGGTCGCATGATGAACTAGAACAAAAATTACACCACCTTGCAACTTTACACTACATGCATCTGACGCTTTTTCATCGACTGAAAACTTGTCACCATGAGCTAATAGACTGGAGGTATAAAAAGATAAAAGAGAGGTTATTGTAGAGGGGCCCTACATGATCTTGTACTTTCAAAAAAAAAAGTTTTCAAGTGCCACAGTTTCTGAGTAACAACTGATGAAAATTTGTTGCCCTTTCACACTTTGGTCTCTTAAGATAGTTTTTTTGTGCAATGTAAATCGAAACATTCTAGCATGGAGGGGTCCAAAATAGGAAATTTGATTTGGTCAGATATTATGGACAACAATGAAGGCTTTGGAATAATGAGTAGTTAGATTGGAAGTGATGTAACCGCTATAAGAGAACTATCCACTTTAATAAATTTAAAGATGAGATCAACGACTCTGTGACATTATGAGGAATGCCTTACCATTTCAATGGTGGTGCCATGAAATTGTGAGGAATGCCTTTCCATTTCAATAGCAGCATCATGCCATTATGAGGAATTTTTTGTTGTTTCAATAGTGACACCGTGACATTAAGAGGAATACCTTTTCATTTCAATAGCAACACCACAAAATTATTAGGAATCCCTTGTCATTTAAACAAATGGAGTCACCTCTACCTCAGTCGCTTGCCATTACTTCACCTTAGTATTGTGAGATATGAAAAGGGTATGGGATCTTACACAACATATTCCATCCTAGTGTCTCCATTAATTATCACTCATTACAATATTTGTCTCATTTTTCACTAGCTTACTCTTTAATGACCGATTCACCCTTTTCACTCCAACAATTATTTTGCTCCAGGGTTTACAAATTCTAACTAGTTTCTATAAATGAAAGATTAAATGACTTAGTTGTTGAAGATTATGTTTTGATTTGTAGATTTCATATAGGATACCATTTAACCTTACAATTTTTTGAATGTTATACAATAGATTAAGGGCACTAATAGAATGTAATTTTTAGAGCATGACATTATATTAAATGTTATAAATATTATTTTATTTTCTACATAAGTAAAGTTGAAATGTGACACCGAAAGGTCTAACTATGAACTAGTCACAAGCACTAGGTACTACTATTGTTGATGAACTTGGCCAAAACCTAAATATGAAATTTACAGCTAACACTGAATAAATAGAAGAACATGATAACCCTATCTTAAACTAGAACCTTAAAAATTTCAAGAATAAAATAAATACATAAAATAATACGGTTATTATAAATGATTCATTTTTTTCAAAAAATGTGAATTTACCTTGATGCTAGTCTCCTATATACCTACACGTTATATCATACTTGTTTACTATTATTGAGAGAAAACTTATATATCTTTATGATTATCTATTTTCTATATGATTTTCATATTTATCATTCAATATATAATAGTTGTTACATGATACTATCAATTATTTTTGCATTACTTTTCATGATCTATGTTCTTGCATGCTTTCAATTTTCAATTTCATGTAGTTTTCATAAACTATTATTCATCTCTAATTTTTTCACACTTTGTATACAACCAATTGAAGGGGGGATGTATTATCACTAACACTCTTATGTTAAGATTACAAAAACCCACCTATACTCATATAGAGACTCATCACTATACCTTAATGGATCTTGAAAACACTTACATACCCACACATGAGTATACCTTAAACCCTCAACCCTATACCTTAAACCCTTAATACATTAATCCATCAACTCTTAGACCCTCAACCCTTAAACCCTTTATCCCTCAACCCTCAACCCTCAACCCTTAGACCCTAAACCCTTAAACCTTAATCCATCAACCCTCAACCCTCAACCCTATTGGTGCTCCAAATCAATAGATCAATTGAATCCTAAAGACTAGCCACTTTCTTATGTCCATATTCAAAGGTAGATTTGGCCAATTGACATGAAATGGGATTAACACACATTTCCCCTGCACTTCAGGCTCTGTAGGACCTAGGGGGGTGACCCTTCAACAATAAATAAACATTTTGAAATATACTTAATAGGGTATTTATTAATAGATGATGATCTCACATAATTATGCTGACAAACATAAAATATCACTCAAGATTGGCTAAAACATTAAGTGAATTTCACTAACTAGCATGGAGAACATTACATATACAAGTACTCATAACATGATTTAAATAATTGGGACCAAACTGAAAACAATAGATGCATTAAACTTAACCAATTCCATTAAATGGGCTATGGAGTCACATAATCAACATTTCATCCTATAATTTTGAACATGTTCTGAAGGTCTCTTGCAATTGTTATCACATTTTGACAACAAGACCACTGGAGCTTTATCTGGTAATCATTCTTTACAAATCCACCTAAAACACAACACTCCTATCACATTTGTTGAAGCAATTACACTATTCCCTAAATAATAGGCAATAAAAATTTCAGCTTGTGACTCATTAAAGAAATTACATCACTCAGAAAATAGAAGGCAACAACTATTGCAACTCAAATGCAAAAACTGTGCATGAAAAGACTCAGATAATCTTTATTATTGAATTCAAAAGAGCACTACATTTCAAAAATGGAGACAATTATCAACTAAAATAGAAACATAAAAGCATAATTCAAAACACAAATTTCAGATTTAAGGACTCAATTACAATTATCCCTAGCTTTATAGTTTACCCATAGCTTCTGCCTGAATTGCGAAGCTTTCAAAATTTGGAACCCCTTACAAATGAGAATAAAAGAAAATAAAAGAAACCCTAAAACTAATCTATTGAAGACACATGGCAGCTCCATCCACCGTTCAATCAACAATCTAGAAAAGACTCTCTCCTCTTCAACAAACTTAATTTTCCCCCAAATTTTTTGCATTCACCCTTGTTCTCAAACATAAAATCTGCCTGTAGAAATTCTCCATTTACTTTGTTGTGTAAAATTTTCCTTTTACTCATGAAAACTTAAAACCCCTTTCATTTTTTGCACATTATATTTTTCCTTTTTCCTTTATGCAAAGTAAAATATTCCATAGCAAAATATATTGTTTTCATATAAAGTGAATATAAAATTCACTTTATTTATCTCTTCATTTACATCCAGCAATAAAATATTTGATTGCAAGGCAAATAAATTCACCTTGCCTGATCCTGTATGCCTTCTTTTTCAACCTCCTCTTTTACCCACCTGGTAAAGATTTTAAATAACACTTTATTGGGCCATGTAAATTTTTACCCGTGCCCCCAATGTCTTAAATATTTCATTTGAAATATTTATTTACTCTTCAGATAAAGCACATTACATTATATCTCCCCTTTAATTTTCATTTGTTTGGCCATTTTAAACTCCATGGACCCACCCTTTAAACATTTGCCCCAAAACATTTAATTTTAAATGTCTTGTTTCCTTCTAAAATAATTTAAGAATAAAATCATCGATCCCCATTTAATATTTCATAACCCGTACCCAGAGACATCACTTGGTCCTACTACCATGTGGTAGCTTCACGCCACACTCGCGAGAATTAATCAGTGCACACTTTGCATCCGCGAGCTAGTGAGGAAGGCACAAGATTTAATCTCTGCTTCATCGTGCATTTAATTTTTATTGTCGAGCCTACTCCATATTCTCGGCATAAAAATTTAAACATTTAAGTTAAATGTTTTCACATTTAATACATGGTGGCCCACCAAATATTTTATCGGGATCTTTACCTTTTAAAAACCCTTTGGAGAAAATAATTTATGGTCTTTAATATTTCCAATAGAGAAAACAAATAATCTCCCATGCATTCAAATCTTCTAGGGCCCACCTGCCACATGTCCTCATATCGCCCAACCCGTAGGTTTTAACCCATGTGCAAGTTGGAGGCATGAACCAACGGGCAAAAAACATGATCTTGCTGCATCCAAGATTCTTCTCCAACTGTTGATCCACCTTTGTCCTCTTCGTTCCCATAATTTCTTTGTTTTGTGTTCAACCTGCTCTGCTCATCAATGGCGACATGTCTCTATGCAAATCGAACCCTTCCCAACTAGCTAATCATGCCTGAGAGAATCCATTCAAACATTTTTTGTGTATTCCCCTCCACACACGGGCTTTCTCCAGGCATTCCCATCATTCAAAGGTTTCTACAACATATTCAACATATCTTTTGTGCACTATACAACATTCATGGTGCCATACTAGACTCTCGATTCATTCATTGATAGATGTCTACATCAGTCCTTCATCTCATAGTTGTGTCCTTTGGCAAGCATGGCATGGCACTCAAGTTTCTGAGACCTCTTCAAAAAATCCATTTTGGGTGTCCATTCTCAGACAGTATCATTCACTATTGCAATGGTTTATGCTATCTTTTGTGCTTCGATGGATATTCGTTCCTCCTCCAAGTTACACCTGGAATTTGCTAAAGTCTTTCAACTTTCACCTTGTGCAAACTGGGTGTGGCATTCTGTATGAAAACATATTTGAAAAAAAAAACATCAGTCACAGGCCTTGCACCCTCCTTATGCTTCCAATTTTGTGTATATATCTAGCACAACTTCCTTATCTAGAAGTTTTTAAAGCCTTTTCAACAAACCATTTAATGCACATATTCATGTGTGTGGGTTTCTATGGTGTCGCTCTTTGCATTGATGCACTAGCTGCTCCATTTGCACTGTGCATTTAATTTGGAGTATCAAGCAGATCAAGTGAATCCCCTGCTTCAATGCTACATGCATTTTTTTTCTCGTTTCTAAAGCTCTTTCAACAAATTGTTTTGTGTATATGCTACACTTGGAGTCACAAGATTTGGAATTTCACTCTCATGGTGTATTATCTTACTAGATTTTACCAACATAGTTTTGTTGTCAATTGGGGAGAGTGTAGCCTACTTTGGCCGCCACCATGGAAATCTCCTCACATCCATTTCACTGTATTTGTTGGTTTTCTGACTTTCTTGGACAACATATGGGGAAATATGAAAGACCACCACCATGGTCGATTCTTCTGCCAGTTTCCTATCATTGGGTAAGAGCTCGAAACTAGAAGGAGCTCATGCTGCTTTATTGTTTCAGTTGGTTTGGTAAATTGCTACATGGAAAAATCTATTCCAGTCTTCTCAGGTATTCTTCTCTTTGACTACTTTGCAGAACCGTTACCTCTACTGGAAAATTTAATGAAAGATAAGTGTTTACTTCTATATGGAAGATGAAAAATGGTTTTATTCTCTTTGTGGTCAAAATTAAATGCATGATTTCACATAATCTTAACTGAATTTCACAATTGTTTTACCATATCAGAGTTATGGGATGGTGGTTTTTGTTTGTGGGTAATCATGAAGTCCTTGAATCTTTTCAGTTTCTTACCTGGATTCATTTATAACTGTTCTTGGATGCATTATTATGGGGTTTCAATTATATTGCACTGTGGTTTCAATTTCACTATTGGTGCAGCTGGTTTTTTGAGGGTATTGTTCATGAATTACATACATCCTTTTATGCAGTTTTGGTTTTAGCACTGCCTATGCAAGCTACTTGAGAGGACAGGGTTCAATCTCCTTTCTGATTTTGCATGTTGCTTGGGTATTCTTTTTAGAATAAAACCCTCATGATGATCCTTCTCTCAGGAACACTGCAACATCTGGCATTGTTGCTCGATAGAAAATTGGTATTCCGATAGTCACCTCAGTTTTATTCTTTAAAAAACAAAAATGAGCTACTGTTACAAAATAAAAACATGTAATGATGAAATTTGTTTAAGAAGGAAAACATAGAGATTAGGGCTTTCAATTATGTTATGGAAATTAAGTGAGAAATGGGGGTTATTATTTTTAGCTAAAATTTTGAAAAGAGGAAGTTAACTATTTTTGTAGAACTATGAGAAATGTATGAAACAGAAAGTGAAAAACTAGTGTGAGAATATATCAATTTGAATGTATTGAGGAGGAGTTGAGTATTGAAATTAAAAATCAGTATTTATGATCTATTTCCTCAAGTTGTCTTAAGGCTTGACAATGGGTAGAATTCTAAAGGGTCATACTTGAACCTTGAGGATTGTAAACATTGTCTGTCAAGAGGAACTTGACAGAAATTAGAGAAACAAAGAGATCCTTTGTATCATTGTATGTCTTACTGAAAACAGAAAAGGGGTTGGTGATCCTTGAGTTGGTGCTCAGAAATTAGCCTATGAGGCATTGTCAAAAATTATTATTAAAATGAAATCCTAAAAAGGCAGCAGTTTAGGAGTGGTTTTTCTACCCCAGGAGGGTTTTCCACTCAACATATCTTGTGTTTATTTGATTATCTATGGTTCATCTAATTCATTGCATGAATTATTTAATATTCTATGTTTCCCTATTAAAATTATCATTTCAGTTTATGTGATTGCATTCAATACATGAATGAGTTTATCATTGATAAATGAGAGCATACATCTGGTTTATTTTAGTTTTATTAAAATTGTGAAAACAGTCAAAATCACTGATTCATCCCCCCCCCCCCTCTCAGTGTCTTTTTCACTCCAACAATTGGTATCAGAGCCTAGGGTTCTTTGATAGGTCTTTCCAACCTAGGATTGATTATGGCCTTGGAGTATATTCAAAATGTCTCAAGCTCATGAAGGTACATCCATGACTAGAGCTCCATTATTTGATGGATCTGATTATGTATTCTGGAAAATTAGAATGGAGACTTATTTAACCTCTATTGACCTCGATGTTTGGAGCATAGTATTCACTGGGTAAATTGTACTAGCTACTCTTCCTACTACTTCTGATGAAAAGAAAAGATATGAAACTAATGCAAGATCAAAAAATGCTCTCCTATGTGCACTGACTAGAGATGTCTTTATTAAAGTCATGCACTATAGCCCTGCTAGGGAAATCTAGGTTAAACTTGAAACTGTCTACCAAGGGAATGAAAAATGAAAACAGTTTAAAGTCCTCACTCTAAAACACCAGTTTGAAGAAATAAAAATGAGGGACGATGAAAAAGTATCTTATTACTTTTTGAGAGTTGATGAAATTGTCAATGCCATGAAGGGTCTAGGAGAAGAAGTTAAGGAATTTGATGTTGTAACTAAGGTCATCAGAACTTGTTGTTTGGTTTTTCTGCACAATAACAACTCTGATTGAATAAAAGTTATCCTATCTCTCTTGAAAGGTAAATCTCTAAGAAAAAAGAGATAACCCCAAGGTCTCATGGGTGTCAGTTCATGACAATGTAGTGGAAAAAACTTAGTAATAAAATGTGAAAATGTTGGTAATCACAAGGGGTCTTACGCACAAATGTTGGAAGCTCTAAAATCATCATATTTTAAGATATGGTGATGCTTTAGTTTTTAGTTCTAACCAAATAATAAAAGAAACAACAAAATATGAGGATTTCATAAGTCCTAATGTTAACACTAATTCTAAGATTAACCACGCAAATGATGAAATACTTGGAATGGACCAATCCCTTAAACTAATTTTTGTTCGACTCAGGCTATACCTACAATCTGGCAGAACACAGTGCAATCTTCTAAGGTATTAAATATTTTCAGACTATAGGCATTCATTCAATAAGACTAGATGAATATCTATAGTTGAGCTAAGCACATAAATATGAGGTACAGGTTGACCTTGCACAACATTCCCACAATCAAGAAGCTTCCCAAGTATGAACCAAGGATTGCTACAACACTCCAAGCATTAAAACACAAGCATTACTAACTAAACCTAAGATATATTCAAATATTTCCAAGTGATTTAAAAGATAGAACAAGAACCATGCAAGATTTTTCAATGCAAGAGAAGGCACCAGTCATAACACAATGTTTGCACTTTGTATTAAATCATCACATTTGCAACAATTCTAATTTGTTACAACACTTGCTTGAAAATTTAAAAAAACTAACTTCTAATCTTCTAACATGCTACTCTACTACTAAATCTACTGATTACAAGTCTTCTAGCTTAGTCAACTCAATAAACTAGTGGGAGAACAAATGAACCTAGCCAATCTGAACCCTTACAAATGAGGCCAAAGGCCATAATTATAGAAACATGCCCGCATGAACCAAAGCTAGGGTTACAAAGAAGCTTAGACACCAACCAAATCAGCCCCAACAGCCAACAATAACTCGTCGTCCAACATTGAATGCAGCCAAAGCCCCTTCAGATCGATGTGGGATCACACAAAGTCAAGGGAATAGATCCTTGAGCCAAGCCCACCATTAATGCCTCACTCATGCAAACAACAATGTGCATGAAACACCAACTCGAACACAAGCCACCGATCAGATCCAAGCTGGACAAATGAACGACTTAGATCAAGCCAAACAAGGTTGAGTCCACCAACCAAATCTTCCCACCATTAATGTCCACCAAATGCGTTTCATCTGACAACAGCCACAAAGTACACCCGACTGCACCAACAAATCCATCAAATCTTCAAAGTACACCAATTCTTCCCTCGGCCCTAATAACAACCCCCACCTTGATCCAATCTGCATTCAAACGGGCCACCATTAATGCTCAATACATCTTTAAAATCCAAGTCGATCCATAGAGTTCTTAAGGCAAGAAAATCACGCATAAAACCAGGTGGAGGCGGAACCAAAGACAGACAGAGGCAGAGCCACAAGCAGAACAGGAACAGAGACACAAAACAAGTGGAGGCAGAGGAAGAGGTGGAATAGGAATGGGAAAGGAAGGGAAACATGCATAAGGAGAAATGGAACCAACCTCGGTGGAAGTAGATACAAAACCAGGATGAGAAAGGAAGGGAAACAGGTCGAGGCGGAAACAAAACCAACCCCGGCGAAAGTGGGGGTGGAACGGGAAAGGGAGTCGAACCATGAACTTTACCAAAGTTAAAAGTAAAGTTCCATCCCAATACTGGTTCTGGCAAAAGAAAGGAAGAATGAAGTAGACCCAAAGGAAAGAAATCAACCCAAAGGCCGAACATGATGAAACAACAAGGACACAGGAAGTGGAGACGGAACAGGAACGAGAACTAAACCGTGAAATTTTCCAAAGTTCAAAGTTAAGCTCCATCCCAATCCCGCCTTTGACAAAATGAAAGAAAAGGAAAATCGAGGAAAACCTAAGAGAGGAAACCAACCCTTAGGTCGAAAACAGGAAAAGTAACGAAGAAAACAAGAAGGTGGGAAGTGGAAGCGGAATGGTAACAAGAATAGAACTGATAACTTTATGAAAGTTCGGAGTTAAGTCCCATCCTGATTTCATCTCCGAAAAATGAATTAAAAAGCAAAGAAAAGAAAAAATAAGAGAGGAAAGTGACCCTTAGGACAAAAATAACCAAAACAAAGAAGAAAGCAAGAAAGCGAGAAGCGGAGCCGGAACGAGAACGAGAACAAAACTGAGAACTTAGCCAAAGTTCAAAGTTAAGTCTCATCATGGTTTCACCTCCGGTAGAACAAAAGGAACAAGGAAAACAAGGAAAACCTAAGGGAGGAAACCAACCCTTAGGACAAAAACAAAAACACCAAGGGGAAAAAATAGAAGGCAAAAGAAGACTACCCCAAAGAGGACATTCGCAAGACTCCAAAACCACTAGGAACTCAACACAAAGGAACCCACAACCAAGGCAAGCACCAAAGACCAAAACCCCAATATTTTCAAAGATAAGCACAAAAGAGGGGGCAAGCCACAAAATTAGGCCAAAAGGGCAAGCCAAGAGAGGGTCCCCACTTTCAAAGGGGTGTGTGTACAAAATTGCACAACAAATGTTGACTCCATTGGAGAAATGCTCCAGAGCATTTTGATGAAAAATTGTCATCATGAACTCAGAATCTCTGGTTTCACACCAAGCATCAGGTTACAAATAGACAAGGTTTCAGAAATCACTAACAAGCCAACCTTTTTTCGTACCAGGGTCAAATTGTGTGCATATGAATTCATTTCCTTTTCCTAAGTTGCAATAAGGACCAAACTCAGTCTGACAGGGTTGCTTAAGGATTCTAACTCCAAAAGCAACTTGGGTAGAGCCTCACTGCCAGTCAGGAATCCATAGCCCCGATGAGGTTATCACTATGACCCTCCCTAGCATATATCTACTGCCAGCCAAGCATCCATAGCCCCGGTAGAGATACTAGGATACCCTTGAAAAGGTGAACATTTCATTTGATTTTCAATATTTTCTTTCCTTTTCTCTTTTTGGTATTCTCTTTTGAGATTTTCTTTTAAATCTTTACTTTTCACCTTGCAAGCAATGAAGCCCACACTCAAGGATGAGAACCACAATGACACTAGAGCAGAATTTAAGATTTTTCACCCAGACCTCCTAAAGACCATATGCAACGTTGGAATTCTTCAGTTTTGTGTGAAGATATAAGACCCAAATACATTCTAGAATTTAACTTAGTCAAGTGACACTAATTCCCAGCCCATGCAACATTGGATGAAGGAAATCTACCAGTTTGAATGAATCTGAAAAGATGATAAGAGTTTGTAAAATAAATCCCAGAGCAGCCCTAGACAAATAGCCAGTTGCACAGATGAAACAAGCCCAGAGGAAAGTAGGACAACCCCAAAAACACAAAGCAGTAGGGAAAACCAACCCAAGCAGACCAAAGCAAACAAAAACAAGAAGAGCAACAAGCAAGCAAGGCAAAAACAAAAGAAACCCAAACCAAAAGCAACAACAAAAGAACATAAAGGAAACCTAATCTATTTATGTACAAGGAAAGAGCTGAGAATAGCTCAAGATTAGAAATAATGCATCAAATACTGCATGTTGATAGGCAGTGGGATATCTCCTCCAGTGAGGGTTTTCAAACGGAAGGCATTATCTCCCAGAATCTCTGCAATCTGATAAGGGTCGAGCCAAAGTCTATCAAATTTTCCATGCTCCCCCTTTTTTTCATGGGCTTTGTCCCAATAGAGAACCAAGTCAGAGATTCTAAAAGCCTTCATCTTGGCTCTCCTATCAAACCATATTTTCACTATACCCTGATGTTTGGCAAAGTTTTCTAGGGCTTCATCTCTTCTCTCCTCAAGGTGCAACAATTCAGTTAAGCAAGCTTCATGCTTGTCCTTTCTATCATAAAATTCATTGATTAATTGGAGGGTAGAGACCAAGCCTGGAATTTGATGGTCTATTTGACCCTTTTTTGCATTTTGGATCGTATATTACAACCTAAAAATTTATTAGACCGTATCATTTGACTTGCTATATTTTTATATAACCATAAATATGACACTTAAAATTATTATTAAACTGTAAAAATTTATTAATATATATATATATATATATAATTTTTATGATAAAAATATAAATTAGTTTAAAACTAGAATAATTCTTTCCAATTTCATTTTATATTAATATATATGATTTATTATAAATATATTTATTAATTCAAAATCTGTTCAAAATGGAACTTTTCAAGATTAAATATAGTTCTTTCTAATTTTAAAAATATTTTTAACAATAAATTTAAGATTTTAACAAATTTACTAATAGTTATCATTGCTTAATATTAATATATATGATTTATAATATTTATTATAAAAATATATATTAATACAAAATCTTTTCAAAATAGAATATAATTGTTTTTTAACTTTGAATATTTTAACAAAATTTATTTTTTATATGAATTTAGAAATTCTTGTGAATTGTAACAATAAATTTTCATTATTTTTCAACATTTTGTTTAGAGTGATTCGATCTTTGATTTCATTTATTTATAGAATTTTTTTTTACAGGTGATCGAACTTTGATTTTTTTCAAGATAATACAACATTTGTGTTTTATGGGTGAGCAAGTTGAAATTTTACATAATGAGTTGAATAAGGATTAAACTATTTTTTAATTTTATATAATTATTTCTAAATAAATTTGAAATTGATATTTAAATATTTTTGACAATTAAATTATTTCATAAAACATAAAGTGACAAGTGTTTAAATGAACAAACCATAAAAAAAATTCATATGACAGGTAAGAGTGGCCGTCAAATTCCAAGCTTGGTAGGGATCTTTAGCTGGATGGGAAAGACAGGTTCCAAGCCATACACTAAGTGATAAGGAGAGGTTCCTAAAGATGTCTTATGTCTAGTGTGGTCTGCCCAAAGAGAAAATCTGAGCTGGGTATGCCAATCCTTGGGATTCTTTTCTAGTAGTTTCCGGATGACTGTCAATAGGTTTTTATTGGAAGACTCAGCCAAACCATTCCCCTATGGATAGTAATTAGATGCAAATTTTATGCCAATTCCATGATCATAAGCCAAGTTAGAAAACTTTAATGATGCAAATGCAGTCCCATTATCACAAACTGTAGCCAATGGACAACCAAAGCAATTGATAATACCTGATTCCATGAAATTCATTACCACTTCAAAAGTGCATTGTTTGCAAGCAAGAGCCTCGGTCCATCTAGTAAAATAATCAGTTACAGTAAGAATATACCTATGGCCCACATATGAAGATGGGTTGATTGGACCTATGAAGTCCATTCCCCATTGTCCAAATGGCTTTACCTCTATGACAGGCCGAATTGGAAGAGTTGAACACCTCTCCCTACTTGCTGCAATTTGACACACATGGCAAGTTCTCATGTGGTGATGTGTGTCCTTGAAAAAGGTAGGCCAATAATATCCTGCCCTCAAGATCTTATTTACAGTGGAAGGTGTAGAACCATGGCCTATGCCATATTTATCATGAAATTCAATCATTACACCCCCTGCCTCTTCCTTCCCTAAGCATCTCAGGTAGATACCCTCATGATTTCTCTTGTATAAGACAACTCCCTTCATCATAAAACTACCACTCTTCAAATGTAGATCTCTCCTTTGTACTAAATCAAGGTGTTTGGGACACTATTGATTCAACAAGTAGTAGATAATTTCATCATACCAGTCCCCCACAGAAACATCTTCAAGATTATAATGTTGGGTAACAAGGCCAGAAATGCCATTGTCTTGGTCAGTCCCTGCCCTCTTACCAACTTCATGGGTTGAATTTCAATATTAAATTCTTATAACATAGTTACCCACTTGGCTCGGTGTTCACCCAACTCATTTTGCATCAACAACAACTTGACTGTAGGATCAAGGACTATAGCAAAGACCTTGTTTCTCAGTATATAGTGCCTAAACTTCTTCATAGTTTAGATCAAGGCATAGGCCTGCTTTTCAACATTAGGATACCTCAATTCGACATCTTTCAAAGGTTCACTCATGAATTATATGGGATGCTCATTCCCTTGATTGGAATTTTGTGTCAACAAGCCTGCACAAGAGTGATCAAAAGCAAATGAATAGATATAGAATGGCTTAGCATAATCAGGACTTACCAAAACAGGGGCCTCAACAATAACTCTCTTGATTTCTGTAAATGCTTCCTTAGCCTTTGTATTCCATTCAAAATTTTCTTCTTGCTTCAACATGGCATTCAATGGCTTGACTATTTCTACAAATCCAGTGATAAATTTCTTGAAAAATTTAATCTTTCCAAAGAATGACTTCATTTCTTTCTTGCTTGCAGGGGGTTGAATTTTCAGTATAGCCTCCACTCATTCAAGATCAATGGAAATACCTTGTTCTGAAATAACATGGCCTAACAACTTTCCCTTTGTGACTCCAAAGATGCACTTCTTTGGATTAAGCGAAATACCAAATTCCCTACAGTTCTGGATTACTTTGCATAAATCTACAACATGATCACTTCTCCTCTTGGAAAAGACTATCAAATCATCCATGTAGATGATTATGCACTTGCCAATGATTTCCTTGAAGGAAATATCCATATCTCTTTGGAATGTAGCTCCAACGTTGATTAATCCAAAGGGCATTCTCCGGTAAGCAAAAGTTCCCCATTTTGTAGTGAAGGCAGTTTTGTGCCTATCCTCATAGTGGACCATGAACTAATTGTATCCAGAGTACCCATCCAGAAAGGACATCATCTGAGATCCATTAACAACCTGAAGCACCTCATCCAGTGAAGGGAATGGATAATTATCCTTTTTTGACGCTCTGTTCAGGTTCCTGAAATCAACACACAGTCTAATTTATCCATTTTTCTTCCTAAATGGAACCAAGTTTGCAACCCATGTTGAATGTCTTACTGGAAATATGATTTATGCTAAGAGTAGCTTCTGCACTTCATTTTGAATAATGGGCTCCAGCAGAGCATTAATTGGTCTCTTTCTTTGCCTGAATGGCTTAATATTTGACTTGAGGGGAATGGTATGTGTGATGATCAAAGTGTCATATGTCCTTAAGTGATCATAAATCCAAGCTATCACATCCTAATATGTGTGCAAGGTATCAATAATTCCTTTCCTCTCCTCTGGAGTGCACACCTTACCAATAAAGACATTCTTGACATCACTTTGGGTCCCCATGTTGTATGTTTCACATTGACAATTGAGGGATTCCCTTTTCATTTTCTGCTCTTGATCTCTTATCCTATCCAAATCAAAATTCCTTTCCAATTGTGCCATGCCTCTTAAGATGCTATTAGTTTTTAGATTGAGGACCCCTTCTAGGTCAATTTCAGCCTCTTGAGGTTCAACCTCATCAATTACTTGAGAAGCAAACACATCACAACTAGTGATAAAATCAAGAATATGCTTATCATCTTCAAATACCTAAAAATTGGTGACATTGTCAGGCGCTGAGGGTACTGGAACAAGTTCCATAGTGAAATTATTTAAGCCTAAAAATGATAAGGGTTGCAATGTACTTGTTGCTTGTGCCAAGGAATCAGCAGTCTGATTCTTACTTCGAGGTATCAGTTGAATGTTGAAGGCATCAAATCCTTCAATAAGATCCCATATTCTGTGTCTATAATTGGCCATCCTTTTTTCATGACATGAGTATTGTTTTCTCACTTGCCTGACCACTAGGTCAAAATATCCAAACACTTGCAGAAGTTTAACTTTCTTTCTTAATGTCATTAATAGCCCATGAACTAAAGCTTCATACTCAACTACATTGTTAGTGCACTGGAATTGGAGTCTGTGAGCAGAAAAGTAGGTTTTACCTTTAGTATTGATCAAATCCAGCCTTGCTCCAACACCTTGCTTAGATTTGGATCCATCAAACCTTAATGTCCAGTAGTCATTAGCTCCTTTTCTTGAGATACCTTTATCCTTGTTGCCACTCGAAGGCTCTTCAGGAGGTTTTGGATCCTTCCCTTTTAGACTATTTTGAATGCTCTGTATGTTTAACTCAATGGTTTGGGTTGTGTTAATGTGCCTTTGTATCGGTTCTACTGCAGTTTGACACAAGAAACATTCCAATACAGAATGAGGAGCATCGTGGACTCTGCACTAATTAGGAAGAAGCAATTCTTCAAAGTTCATATTTCTACCCAGCTGAATCTAATCTTCTACACATTTTCGAATAAACTCCTGGAAGTTATCCAACAAGCTGAGTTGTCTTTCTACCTGATCATCAAGTTCCTCCTTTTGTTCAAATTGCACTTCGGAGTTGTTGGCTTCTGATGTGGGTTCACTAGAAGAGCCCCACAATACCAAGATTTCCTCTTTGTCCGAAGCAGGGGAGGCTAGGACATAGTTCCCCATACTGACTTCTGAAACGAGTATCTCATTTGAAGTATTCTAATATTTAGTAATGACATACTTCATTCTTGGTTCTCTCTCAATTCTGATCTGATTTGGGACTCCTTTCCAGGGGAGCCACATGTGAGAATGATTTGTGGATGTGTATCTGTTTAGTGCCTTGGTAAAATCTCTACTCAAGATCAGACCGTAGGTGTCAAGAATGCCATTTACCTGAATATTAAGTACTTGTTGCACTCTAGGATTTGAGGCAACTTGTATGGGAATCATGTTCAGTTCTCCTACTATATTCACCTATTTTTTGTCCAATTGGGTGACCTTCTTTTGAGAGGCTATACGGGTAATACCAAGAGCCCTACAGAAAACAAATGGCATAACATTTGTGGATGCCTCTGAATCCAACAGTCAATTGTGCAAATTTTTACCAAATATACGAATACACATCAGAAAAGGAGGGGTTTCCATTTTCCCTTGGAATAAATTCAACTATGAGTCAGCTTGTGAAACCTGACCCTTATCTTTTTCTTTACCCCTATCCCTGGGTTGTGATTGACTAGTACCTTTGGGTGTTTGTGAACTAGGAGGCCTTCCAATTGCCCCATTGGTTGCTACTCCTTGTGTTGCTATACTTGAATTAAAGGACCTTAGGACTAGATTTCTAATTTCAGGAACTCTTAATAACTCAAAAGCAGAAAGACTCACCTTCACTCTTTTGATTTCCTTTGTGACATATTATCCTAATTTTTCCACATTCATGTTAGTGTGGGTCTCCTCAAAATGACCAACCTTCCTCTCCTTTGCTGCATCAGCATTGCTTCCTTTAGAAAAATTTGGTTGTCCTTCTTTTGTGAGGTATTGTGTTGGCACCTGAGGGTAAGATGGATTGTTATTAGCATGTGGATCTATTGGAGTAGTAAAATTGTGTGGAGGGGAAAATCTAGTAAATAGTCCTTCAGCTTATGGATTCATGTGGGGCTTTCTCCTTAGATCATACTTTCTGACAGGTTGTTGAAACTTCTACACTTATTCAACATCAGCCTCTTCTTCATCCAATGGGCCATTCTCATTCTTAGTTTGTTCATCAAACAAAAAAGAGACTTCATCTTCATTGCACACTTGTTTAGCCTCCCCATTTTGGCTACTTGACTCCTCTTATGATTCATTCTCCTCATCCCTTGGGAAAGGAGAATGATTCAACACCAAAACTGGGGAATCATAGGGATTTGAGGGTACCAATTCTTGGCTAGTGGATTTTTTTTCAACTTCACATTGAAAGATGGAAGCAGTAGTTTGAAATTCAAGGCAATCAAGCTCAGAGTGTTGACTTGTCTTACGAAGCCTACACCATCTAGACAAAGTGGCCTCTACTAAGTACACACCACCTAGAGGTTTCTCTGCATTGGAAGGTTGATCTAGTGGAGTGGGGACTCCTCCATTGTTCTATGGCGTACTCTTCCTAGGTGGCTATCTTCTTTCAAATCCTTGTCCACCTTGGTGATTTCTATCAAATTTCTGACCAGAACCTTGTCCTCTTTCAAAGTTCTGATTTCTTTCATAGTGTTGCCCTCTGTTATAACTTGATTGCATGCTCTTCTGATTAGCTTGGAGTTGATTGTTTTGGTTCCTCAAGTAGGTTACCTCTATATTCAACTTCTTCACTTGCTCAGTTAGATCATCTAACCTTTCTTTATCAATATTGTTGCAATGGACTGGATTCACAGTGTTTGGGGGCTATCCTAACACTCCTCCAAAATCAGTAGACTGATTCAAAACCTTCGAGTTCTGCAAATATGTAGGGAAAATAGCTTGTGACTGTAAATGGAGGGGATGGTTAGAATTTTATTGGGGATAAATGGGCATTGGTTGGACCTGGTTTATTGGATGACTTGGGTGAGGGACCAGAGGAAACTATGGAATGGGATTCATTATAGGTGTGTGATTGGTCAAAGCTTGGTTAAGAGATTGGACTTGGCTTGGGTGAGCAACTGATCCCAGAGATGGCATAGGTCCTAAAAAGTTTTGTCTTAGGTCTGTACTGACCTTAACAGCCTTTGTATATGCAGTGAGCAAGGTAGTTGAGGGATTAGTTCTCCACTTAAGCAAGGTGGATGTAATGTTGTCAAGGGATTCGAAGTAGACCTCTAGGGCAGTGTCCCCATTTCCAGCATAAGGTGCTTGAAGTCTAGTGTATGCTTGGTGGAACTTATTGTTGAATGATCCTATAGGCTCATTAACCTCTCTTTTTACCCTAGTAAACTACATATATAGCTCATTAGCACTAATGGGAATCTTAAATTTTAGTAGGAATGCAGCCTCAAGCTCAACCCAGTTAGATATGGATGCAACAGGTAAATGGTTGTACCAATAAAAGGCCTCCTCTCCTAGAGAATAGGGGAAAATTATGCATGCAACATCCTCATGATTAATCCCTCTATCTCTCAGACAATTCTGAAAGATTCTAATGTGCTCTTCTGTCATCCTATTTGGATCATTTGTGTGAAACTTAGAGAAACAATTCTCATGGTTCTTGGGCATAAAATTGTAGTTGTTGAATGTCAGAGGTGATGGGTTATTCACCAAGAAATCCATTGGTGGAGGTGGTAATGGTTGATGGATGATTGTTTGGGGTTGTGGAATAGAACCAATCTCATAACTGGATGAAGATGAGGTGGATGAGGGTGAGGATGGTGGAAATGATGGATTAGATGATGGTTCCTCCCCTCTTCTAGTCCTTCTTGACCTGGTTGGAGGTGAAAACTCTTGAAACTCTTCTTCTTCTCCTAGTATAGATCCGCTTCTCCTTCTGAGCCTCTCTAGAAAAATGGCAATTAGAAAATACTCCATCTTTCTTGTTCATGCCCTCCTTCTAGCACCAATCCTATTGTTTGGTGTTTCTACACGACAACAACTCAAACCGAATACAAGTTATCCTATCTCTCTTGAAAGGTTGATCTCTATGAAGTAAAAGATAACCCCAAGGTCTCATGGGTGTCAGGTCATGACAATGTAGTGAAAAAAACTCAATAATCAAATGTGAAAATATTGGTAATCACAAGGGGTCTTACACACAAATGTTGGAAGCTCTAAAATCATCATATTTTAAAATATGGTGATGCTTTAGTTTCTAGTTCTAATCAAATAATAAAAGAAACAAAAAAAGATGAGGGTTTCAAAAGTCCTAATGTTAACACTACTTCTAAGATTAACCATGCAAATGATGAAATAATTGGAATGGACCAATCCCTTAAACTATTTTTTGTTGGACCCAGGCTATACTAGCAATCTAGTAGAAAATAGTGCAATCTTCTAAGGTATTAAATATTCTCAGACCGTAGGCATTCATTCAATAAGACTGGATGAATATCTATAGTTGAACTAAGAACATAAATATGAGGTATAGGTTGACCTCGCACAACATTCCCACAATCAAGAAGCTACCCAAAGTATGAACTAGGGATTGCTACAACACTACAAGCATTACTAACTAAACCTAAGATATATTCAAACATTTCCAAGTGATTTGAAAGATAGAACAAGAACCATGCAATATTATTCAATGAAAGAGAAGGCACCAGTCATAACACAATGTCTACACTTTGTATTAAATCATCACATTTGCAACAATTCTAGTATGTTACAACACTTGCTTGAAAATGTAAAAAAACTAACTTCTAATCTTCTAACATGCTACTCTACTGATAAATATATTGATTACAAGTCTTTTGGCTTAGTCAGCTCAATCAACTAGTGGGAGAATGAATGAACCTAGCCAATCCAAACCCTTACAAATGAGGCCAAAGGCCATACTTATAGAAACATGCCCACATGAACCAGAGCTAGGGTTACAAAGAAGCTCGGTCACCAACCAAATCAGCCCCGACAACCAGCAATAACTCCTCATCCAACATTGAATGCAACCAGAGCCCCTTCAGATCAATCTGGGATTGCACAAAGTTAGGGGAACAATCCTCAAGCCACACTCACCATCAATGCCTCACCCACAAAAATAACAACATGCGTGAAACACCAACCCGAACACAAGCCATCGATTAGATCCGAGATGGGAAAATGAATGACTCAGATCAAGCCAAACCAGGTTGAGTCCACCAACCAAATCTACCTACCATTAATGGCCACCAAACGCGTCGATCTTGCTTGCTAGAATGGGTTTCATTTGACAACAACCACAAAGAGCACCCGACTACACTAGCAGATCCACCAAATCTTCAAAGTACACCCATTCTTCCCTCGGCCCCAACAACAACCTCCAGTTCAATCCAACTTGCATTCAAATGGGCCACCATTAATACTCAATATGTCATCAAAATGCAAGTTGATCCATAGAGTTCCTAAGGTAAGAAAATCAAGCATAAACCCTAGCAGAAGCGAAACCAAAGACAAACGGAGACGGAGCCACAAGCAAATCATGAATAGACACACAAAATAGGCGGAGGTAGAGGTAGAGATGGAATGGGAACATGAAAGGAAGGGAAATAGGTGGAAGCGAAAACAGAACCAACCCCGGTGGGAGCAGAGACAAAACCAAGATGGGAAAGGAAGGGAAATAGGCGGAGGTAGAAACATAACCAACCCTGGTGGAAGCGAGGGTGGAACAGGAAAGGGAACCAAACTGTGAACTTTACCAAATTTTAAAGTTAAGTTCCATCCTGGTTTTGGTTCTGGTGGAAGAAAGGAATACCAAAGCAAACCCAAAGGAAAGAAACCAACCCAAAGGCTGAACACAATGAAACAACAAAGACACAAGAAGTGGAGCAGGAACGAGAATAAGAACTGGACTGTGAACTTTTCCAAAGTTCAAAGTTAAGCTCCATCCTAGTCTCGCCTCCAAAAAAATGAAATAAAAGGAAAATCAAGGAAAACCTAAGAGAGGAAACAAACCCTTAGGCCGAAAACAGGAAAAGCAATGAAGAAAACGAGAAGGTGGGAAGTGGAGGCAGAACAGGAATGGGACCAGAACCGAAAACTTTATGAAATTTTAGATTTAAGTCCCATCCCGATTCCGTCTCTGGAAAATGAAATAAAAAAGTGAAGGAAAGAAAACCTAAGGGAGGAGAGTGACCCTTAGGACAAAAACAAAAAAAACAAAGAAGAAAGCAAGAGAGCAGGAAGTGGAGCCCAAACGGGAATGGGAACAGAACCAAGAACTTAGCTAAAGCTCAAAGTTAAGTCCCATCCTAGTTCCACCTCTGACAGAACAAAAGGAACAAGGAAAACAAGGAAAACCTAAGGGAGGAAACCAACCCTTAGGAAAAAAATAAAAACACCAAGGGGAAAAAACAGAAGGCAAAAGAAGACCACCCCAGAGAGGACATATGCAAGACTCCAAAACCACCAGGAACTCAACACAAAGGCACCCACAACCAAGGCAAGCACCGAAGACCCAAAACCCAAGATTTTCAAAGATAAGCATAAAAGAGGGGGCAAGCCACAGAATCAAGCCAAGAGAGGGTCCTCACTTTCAAAGGAATGTGTGTGCAAAACTGTACAACAAAACCTTACCAACAAAATTTGAAGCTAAGGTCTCTACTCTAGAAGAGAAGAAACACTTTGACGAGCTTACCCTTGACAACCTACAAGGCACTCTGACTGCCTATGAAATCAAGATCAGTAAAAAAAATACCTCTACAAAAGAAACTACTTTTAATATTGAAAGGAAAGAAAAGGATGAGCCCACTAAATCGGAATTTTCTAATTGCAAAGAATCCCATTTTGTGAGGAAACTCAAAAAGGGGTCTGGAAAGTATAAGGGAAAAATTCCCTTCAAATGCTTTAACTGTGGAAAAATAGGCCACTTTGTTGCAAAGTGCCCCTATGGTGATCCAAATAGTGATAACGAGAAATCTGAAAAATTGGCTAAGAAAAAGGCCTATAGACCTAAACAAAAATTCAACTTCAAAAAGAAGAAAATTTTGTTCAGCAAAAATGAAACAAACATTGAATCTAAAGATTCTTTAGATGAAGAGGATGAAAATCTATTCATGGATGAAATTATTCAGCAAGAAGAAACTAACAACAATGATGCTAAAGATGGCAGAGTGGATCTTGAAGGTGAATTGAAATGTGCTCTAAAAGGGCTAAGAAAACTTAAAAAACAAATGTGTGCTCAAGAACAAAATTCTTCTCAAGATCCTGCACAAGAGCAACTCACAAATCTTGAAGAGAGTTGAATATTGTCTTTGTATTGGCATAAATTTTAAAGATCAAGAAATTCAAAAACTTGAACATGAGATTGTTGATCTCAGGAAGACCATTGAGAAATATGAGAGTACTCTTAAATTGAATGACATGCTCAGTAAATAGAAACTGAATAAGGAGAAAACATGTATTGGATTTATGAAAGCTGAATGTTCAAATGATAGTGGAAATGATAATTTTGTTGCTGGAAACAAAAGTGTTGAACCTAAACATCCTAATTTTGATAAGGAACATGTTCATCCTTTTAGGAGTAATAGAATGTCATATAATTCTAACCCTTTCTTTTATGGGTACTGTTATTTTTGCAACAAATTTGGCCACAAAGTGAGCTCTTGCAGATTTATAAATCCTAGAACATCTAGATTTGGTTATAGGAAAAATCTTGGCTTTGCAAGACAAATTAGATGCTTCACATGCAAGTCCATGGGTCACTCTGCTAAGCAATGTAAAGTTGATTAGCAAAATAAATAGCAGAAAAATAAAAAGGTTTGGAAACTTAAAAATATCAACAACATAC
Source organism: Sequoiadendron giganteum (assembly GCA_007115665.2). Classification (NCBI taxonomy): domain Eukaryota; kingdom Viridiplantae; phylum Streptophyta; class Pinopsida; order Cupressales; family Cupressaceae; genus Sequoiadendron; species Sequoiadendron giganteum. The sequence goes on from CM021107.1 coordinate 411,751,371, forward strand.
AACAAACTATGTTAGTTCAAACTGCTTTCCACTCCAAGAAAAAGGAATTATGGGTCCTGGACAGTGGTTGTTCAAACCACATGACTGCTAACAAATAAAAATTCACTAATCTTGAAGACTGTGTGGGTGGTTATGTGAAGTTTGGAGATAACTCAGGTATTCAAATCAAAGGTAGAGGTTCACTTCTTCTGAATGAAGACACTCCTATTTTCAATGTGTATTACGTAGAAGGATTAAAACACAACCTTCTGATTGTCAGTCAAATCTGTGATAGTGGCTATTAGGTCTTGTTCACTTCACAGGGATGTGAGATTAAGAATAAGCTTGGAAAAGCTATTGCAGCTAGAAGAAGGACTAAGAGAAATTTTTGCAATCTCCTTAACACATCTGGAAATGAAAATAATCAAGGTATGTGCTTAATGAGTCATGTTGAAGAAATTTGGTTGTGGCACAAGAGACTAGGTCATATTAATTTTGACAATATGGTTAGGATTAGTAAGAATCCAAATGTAAGAGATCTGCCTGTTCTAAGAAAAACCTGAAAATGCAGTTTGTAAAGAATGTCTCAAAGGAAAGCAAACACAGTTAAGCTTTAAATCTAAAGAACATTCTTCTACTAGACCTCTGCAACTTGTTCACACTGACTTATGTGGTCCTACAAGGACTAGATCTATCAATGGTGAGAAATATTTCATGCTATTTGTTGATGACTACTCTTGTATGGTATGGGTTACCTTTCTCAAGCACAAATCTGAAGCTTTTGAACATTTTAAATTCTTTAGAAAAATGGTAGAAAGGGAGTCAAATTTAAAATTGAAATGTCTAGGATCTGACAAAGGTGGTGAATTCACCTCACAAGAATTTATTGACTACTATGAAAGACATGGCATAGAAAGACAAAATGTTGTTGCGAGAACACCTCAACAGAATGGAGTTGTTGAGAGAAAGAACAAAATTGTAAAAGAAATGGCAAGGACTATGTTGGATGAAGCAAAACTACCAAACATGTACTAGAAAGAAGTTGTTCATACAATTGTCTATATTTTGAATAGAGTACAAATCAGAGTGAAATCCAATTTCACTCTATATGAACTATGGTATGGTAAATCTACCTCAATTAAATATTTCAGAATATTTGGTTGCAAATGTTTTATCAAAAGAGATGATGATAACTTAGGTAGCTTTCAATCTAAGTCTAATGAAGGTATCTTTTTAGGATACTCTACTCACAACAAAGCCTATAAATTCTTTAATAATAAGATGAATAAGATTATTGAATCTGTTAATGTCAAATTTGATAAAAATATGCTTTTAGATGTTGACCCTATGCAGGATGATGAGTGTTGGTGTAATTAAATATTTTGTACCTTATCCTAGGTCATAATTACACCTTAGTTAAGTTTACTTAGGGACCACATAGGAGTTGTTGGAGAATTTCCACCTTTGGTGGACTTATCTTCTTATTACTTTATCACCTCCAACTTTCATGGACATATCATGTGATTAGGTTTCCACCTTTTGTGGGAGATCCACTATTTGTGGTGGTTATCACATTATCACTTTCCACTTTAGGTGGAGTGATAGCTTTTCATTGTTGTCTCATATCATAATATTATGACACTTTTCATAATCTTATGCACTCCTATGTTCTCACCTTGGCTATATAACCAAGGGGTCTCTACTAAATTTGTACACACATTGATATCATATCATTGACATTGAATACAGTTTATTCTTGTCACATTATTTTCTCTCTTCTTTGTGCTTTCCATTTGGTCCATAGATCTTGGCATCCATAGCCAATTCTAACAATGAGGAAGATGAATTTGAACCAGATATAAATTCAAAAGGCTTTGAATCAGCAAAGCTTGAAATAAAATCAGCAAGTCCTAAAATAGATGAAGCAAAATCTAAAGATGCTGAAACTAGCCCTGAAAAATGTGTAACAGAAACTCCTTCAAAATCTCTTGATAGAAACCATCCTAAAGATCTGATTATTGGAGATAAATCTGCAAGATTTCAAACAAGGAGAAGAACTGTTAACTATGATGAAAAATCTCACATAGTTGAGCTTACTAATTTTTGTTTAATCACATAGTTTGAGCCAAAAACAATTGATGAAGCTCTAACTAATGAATGATAGCTTAATGAAATGCAGGATGAAATTGATCAAATTTTAGAAAAATCAGACTTGGGAGCTAGTCCCAAGACTAGATGACAAAAATGTCATAGGAGGTAAATGGATATTCATAAACAAACATGATGAAAATGGCCATGTTCTTCACAACAAGGCTAGATATGTCTGCAAAGGATATGCTCAACAAGAAGGTATTGACTTTGGTGAAACCTTTGCACCTATAGCTAGACTTGAATCCATTAGAATATTCTTGGCCTATTCTGTTTACAAAAACTTTACTGTATATCAAATGAATGTAAAAATTGATATTTCTAGAAGGTTATTTGGATGAAGAAGTTTACATAGAACAACCTGAAGGGTTTACTTGCAAAAACAAGCCCAATCGTGTTTACAGGTTGAAAAAGGCTTTATATGGCCTAAAACAAGCTCCTAGAGCTTGGTACTCCAGACTGGATAGTCACTTACTTTTAAAAGGTTTTATTAGAGGAGGTGTAGACACCAATATTTATGTTAAGATTGAAGGTTCATATATTTTAGTTGTTGAAATATATGTTGATGATACTATCTTTAGCTGCAACAATATTGCTTTGAGTCAAAAATTATCATAGATTATGGAATCTGAGTTTGAAATGTCAATGTTGGGAGAACTATCATTCTTTTTAGGTCTTCAAATCTCTCAACTTGAAACTGGTATTTTTCTCTCTCAAACAAAATATGCAAGATAGATGCTAAAGAAATTTAAAATGCATGAATGTCATCCAGTTAGCACTCCAATGGTTACTAGTTGCAAACTCAACAAGGTTGATGATTCTCCTACTATAAATCCAACTAACTATAGGTCAATGATAGGAAGCCTATTATATATAATAGCCTCAAGACTTGACATAATGCAAGTTGTTCGCATGGTTGCACGATTTCAGTCATCTCCTAAGGAATCTCATATTAATGTTGTTAAAAGGATTCTTAAATATGTTCAAGGCACTCTTGACTATGGACTCTAGTATCCTAGAAGCAATGGTTTCTCTTTAATTGCATATACTGATTATGATTGGGTTGGTTGTCTAGATGATAGGAAAAGCACCAGTAGTGTTGCTTTCTTTCTTGGTGATTGATTAGTGGCATGGCATAGCAAAAAACAAGAATCCGTTTCACTCTCCACTGCTGAAGCAGAATATATTGTTGCCACCTCTTGTTGTACTTAAGTAATCTAGATGTCACGGACATTATCTGACATGGGTATTGAAATTCCTAAACCAGTTTCTATTCTATGTGATAATACTAGTGCGATCAATATCTCTAAGAATCACGTTATGCACTTTCGCACTAAACACATCGCTATTAAATTTCATTTTCTTCATGAAAAGATGTTGGCTAACAAGGTTTTTGTGCAATATGTTCCTACACAAGCACAAGTTGCTGACATCTTTACTAAGCCTCTAGCTAAGGAGTTTTTTGAAAGACTTTGGTCTAGATTGGGATTTATCTCTCAATCCTTACTATCTTAATACTCTATCTTGGTGATAGGGGGATTTGGTTAGCTCTCCTTGCAACTCATGCTTTGTTGCTCCATTGCTATATCTACAACTTCATGGAAATTCACTGTTGGTTCTAGTTCATTATTTTGGCTTCCCTTTATCCTTGTGACAAAAAGGGGGATATTTATGAGCTCTTGGTTCTGGTTCATTGTTTCAGCTTGGTGGCCCAGTTTTTGCCATCAAGGACAAAGGGGGAGTTTGTTGAACTTCTCTTTTTCTATTTGTCCTTGATGACAATACATGTTTTTGTTTGACATCTCGATGGTTGATTACTTAATTGAATTGTTCCCATTCTATTATTGGCATACTTACTTCATTTATGATATTATCTTTGGTGGCACTGATCTCTTGACTCCATGTGTAGTTCATAAGGAATCTTGGTTACAAGTTTATGTTCCCTTGTTCAGAATTATATGATGATTGGATTATTCAGTTATTCTACCATTATGACATTGATATTATTTGTTCTAAACAATATCGGAGGTGGGCTTCTCTATCAGGTAATGTTTTCAATTGGCTCTTTGTCTTAAGGAAACCCTATCGGGTTTCCTTAAATATTTGTTAATGGCTTGGGCATATGATATTGTGATTTTGGCATGGGTGAATGGCATATTGAACTTAGCATGGATATTATCCTTTATTATATTTCATAAAGCTTTGGATATTATATGGAAATTGGGTGTGGATAAAGGCAAACATATTGTTCATCCTTGTGCATGAGATTTGGGTTTCTTGGTCAACACTTTACTAGGCCTTAAGGTCAACAACAGGTATGGTTATGATGATTTAAATATGTCACCATGAAAGTGACTTGGCCTTGATTACTTGGAAACAAATAAGTCTAAGGTAAATCAACTTTTGGTTTGTAATGTGGTCATGTCAAATATTTCAAGGCATCATTTGGTCGACATATCACTTGGTCAATAAGTGATAATTGGTAATGATATTGGTCGGCATGCAAGACATTGAATAGTTCACAGATTTCAAGTGTATTATGATGTTTGAATTATTAATTCAATCCTATCAGACTTCAAACTTTATCAAAATAGGTAAAGTATATCGGTTGTTTTGCACTTGGAAAGATTAGGGAAAACATTGTGTTTCATTGTTTGTGGGTTTCAAACCCTACTTTGGCCACCACCATGGAAATATCCTCATAGTCGTTTCACTGTATTTGCTGGTTTTCTGACTTTCTTGGACAGCATATGGGGAAATATGAAAGACCACCACCATGGTCGATTCTTCGATCAGTTTCTTGTCATTGGGGAAGAGCTCGAAACTAGAAGGAGCTTGTGTTGCTTTGTTGTTTGAGTTGGTCTGGTAAATTGCTACATGGCAAAATCTATTCCAGTCTTCTCAAGTATTCTTCTCTTTGACTGCTTTGCAGAATTGTTACCTCTATTGGAAAATTTAATGAAAGATAAGTGTTTAATTCTAAATGGAAGATGAAAAATGGTTTTATTCTCTTCGTGGTCAGAATTAAATGCATGATTTCACATAATCTTAATTGCATTTCACATTTGTTTTACTATATCAGAATTATGGGATGGTGGTTTTTGTTTGTGGGTAATCATGAAGTCCTTGAATCTTTTCAGTTTCTTACCTGGATTCATTTATAATTGTTCTTGGATGCATTATTATGGGGTTTCAGTTACATTGAACTGTGGTTTTAGTTTCACTATTGTTGCAGTTGGTTTTTTGAGGGTATTGTTAATGAATTACACACATGCTTTTATGCGGTTTTGGTTTTGGCACTGCCTGTGCAGGCTACTTGAGAGGACATGATTCAGTCTCCTTTCTAATTGTGCATGTTGCTTGGGTATTCTTGTTAGAATAAAACCCTCATTATGATCCTTCTCTCAAGAACACTACAACATCTAGCATTGTTGCTCGATAAAAAATTGGTATTCTGATAATCACCTCAGTTTTATTCTTTAAAAAACAAAAATGAGCTACTGTTACAAAATAAAAACATGTAATGATGAAATCTGTTTAAGCAGGAAAATAGAAAGATTAGGGCTTTTAGTTATGTTATGGAAATTAAGTGAGAAATGGGGGTTATTATTTTTGGCTGAAATTTTGAAAAGAGGAAGTTAACTGTTTTTGTAGAACTATGAGAAATGTATGAAACAAAAAGTGAAAAACTAGTGTGAGAATATATCACTGTGAATGTATTGAGGAGAAGTTGAGTATTGAAATTAAAAATCAGAATTTATGAGCTATTTCCTCAAGCTATCTTAAGGCTTGAAGAATTTTGAAGGGTCATACTTGAACCTTGAGGATTGTAAACATTGTCCATCAAGAGGCACTTGACATAAATTAGAGAAATAGAGAGATCCTCTATATCATTGTATGTCTTACTAAAAACATAAAAAGGGTTGGTACTCCTTGAAATTGGTGTTTCTAAAAGAGGGGTTGGTGCTCAGAAATCAACCTATGAGGCATTTTCAAAAATGATTATTGAAATGAAAGCGTAAAAAGGTAGTAGTTTAGGAGGGGTTTTTCTACCCCATGAGGGTTTTCCACTCGACATATCTTGTGTTTATTTGATTATCTATGGTTCATCTGATTCATTGCATGAATGTTTTAATATGCTATGTTTCCCTATTACAATTCTCATTTTATTTTATGTGATTTCATTCAATACATGAATGAGTTTATCATTGATAAATGAGAGCATACATCTGGTTTATTTGAGTTTTATTAAAATTATGAAAACAGTTAAAATCACTTATTCACCCCTCTCAGTGTCCTTTTCACTCCAACAGTTGTAACTTCCTAGCACACTATGACTAATGGTTTTTTGTCAAAATCAAATGGCTCAGTATGAATTTGGTAGTTATTAACAAGAAAATGGGAGGTCAAACTTAGATTCAAGGGGAGGATGAAGCTAGCATTATTTAAGGATGAAATATATTCCTAAGACAAAAAAAGGAAATATTTATTTGATTTGAAAGATGAGAATATGGAAAAATTAATTGAATGGGAGAAATCAAAATAAAATTTCTTTAATAATTTAGACTTATCAATCTTGAAAAGGAAATCATGGCCATCAAAGATAATATTAAATGTGTAGTTCGAGTCAACAAATGTACTATTCGAAAAAACTTTGTAAGAATGAAAAATCTTGGTATAAAGCTAAAGGATTTACATGAGATCCATGTTATCCACATTACTAGTGAAAAAGTACTTCAAAAGGAAAGAAGTCAAAATTGAAGAGGAAGAAAAGGATTTGATGGACTTTGTCAAGTTACATGAGAATTTCTACCATCAAGAACTAGAGGCTCAAAAAATTCTTAACTGTATGTAATTGGGGTCTTGTGTTGTTTCCTACTTTATGTGAATGGTGGTTTAGGTTGCCCTTGTTGATTGTTTTGTAGGGGTTCGTTGCTGCAAATGGTTTAATGTATTTTGGTTTTTAATTTTTTGTTTCTCTTATTTTTGTAAAGTATTTAAGTGCCCCTTGAAAACCTATTTTACCTTCCCAATAATTAAATTTATCTTGCATTTGTATCTACATGAGCATTAGAGAAAAACATAGATTTAGTATACATAGAGAAATGAACATCAATATAAGATCATATAAAAAGAGTTGAATTTCTATATTTCCAAATGTTGAAAAATATTTCTCTCTTAATAATTCCATATTTGAGTTAATTTATTAGGAAATCTAGGCCAATCCTACAAAATAATCATATTTTAAGAAAAAGTCTCTAGTTTGAAATTATTAAAAAAGTCATGGGTCTAATTCCAAGAAATATAAGCTTTGGTGCAAAGCTAAAAAATATTAATGAGAGTCTCTTAGTGTCCAAAAAAAGGGTATCAAGATTGATAAACCCCAAATGGATCAATCCAGATCTAATGTGAAAAACCTCATAGAGAATAAAAACCGAAGGGGGTAAGTTACAATTCGAGAATGGCTAACCAAATAGTTTGTACAATGTATTCCCATAAGCCAATTTAAATACTATAAATCCCATATATCATTACATTTGTGTATCATATGTAGATGCAAATAGCTACGAATATCCAAGTTGTAATTTCATAGTTATGAAATGGGGTATCATGATACTATCTTTCATCCATCTACCAAATTTTATTGCATCTAATCCTAATTTTTGGAAATGTTTCTACAAGAATTTAGAATCAACAAAATATAAAAGGATTCAAATTCATAATTGAATATTTTGTATTTTATTTTTACCTTAGACTAAGATATCAATTTTTGGTGATCTTTGAAAAAGATCAAATAGAGTCCTAATGCCCTTGTGAAAAATATTTAGGGCATGAACCTATGGAGCTTTAAATTAAGAGTTTCATCTTAGAAAGTGATTATAGGAGACCATACAATAAAATTTTGATTGATAGATAACCATGATCCATCATTAAAATTATTTTATTTCCACATAATCTATGACTCGATAGCTTCACAATCATTCCACATTATTTGATCATAAATGTTCCCTAAATTTGAAACAATTCCTTCATAAATAATGATTGAAAGCCCAAATTTTTATAAGGTTTATGACTACAAGGAACACTAGACAAAATACAGTGATGAAGATGGGCATTCTAGGTTTTGTTCCCCTTTAGGTATTTAATAACACACTTAGCACATAAATCTAATTAATTATGTTGAAAGTTGATAAGATCTAGACCACATGAATCATGAGGGAGATAAAAAAGCTCGAAGGAAACCTTATGAAAATATTTTCCTTGACTAGAGAAAGCCTATAAAAAATATCTTAAAATATTTTCAAGTGCACCCAACAAGAATAAGAACAAGAATTTGTAGTAACAATTTTTTAAAAAAACTAAAATTTCCTATAAAAAAAGAGATTTGATGATAAAAAAATAGTTTATTATTAATTAAAAAATCAAAACTTGCCATAGTGATGAGGGAGAATCTTGAAAATAAAAATGAATGGCAAGAAATCTAAAACACTCACCATGGTAAATCCATTTCCAAAGTGTAGAAAGGATTGTTTATAACATTATATTTTCTACCATTGAATACTCAAACCAAAAACTAAACTAAAGTTATTTAGGCATTGAATACCTTGTTTGACATTATTCTCCACTTTTAAGAGAGCAATAGGATATTCATTAAAAAAGTGATGATTAACAAGTTTTGGGGGAGACGGAAATTAGGAAGCTTAATATCTATAATCAAGTCCTAAGAAATAAAATGAACAAAAACATAGCCATATCCTTTAGTAGCAAGAACATACAACATAGCTCGATAAGAGGAAGTCCTTGTCATATGGAACAAAATAGCCAAAATTAGAAGGAATATTTTCTATTGATAGTAATGGAAGAAGAAGCATTTGAAAAAGAAAATTTGAACAAAGTGTAAGAAATTGGACCAAAACCTAATGGTTGTAGCATAAAAATTATAAATTACCATTAATTATATGTTTTTGTAAAATCAATTTTGATAAATTTTTGGATTATTGATAATGCCTAACCCACCCCATTCCATTCCACATAGCAATGATATTGTTAATAATATAATATAATTTAAATAATCTAGCTTATTTAGGATAGGTAATGAAAGGAAGCAAATGACATAGCTTGAGAGCAAGGGAGTTCACAATAATTTTGTAATCGACATTGAGTAAAGAAATCAACCTTTAGTTGTAGATATTATTTGAATCTATAGGTTTAGGTATTAATTTAAAGATTTTGAGTAATAAGCTTAATTTAAAGTCATTGTGGGATCTCTTTCAAAGTTGTCCAATACTATACAAATCTGCATTCTTTGCTTGCATTTAGTTGGTCATACCTACTCTTGTAATCTGGCACATATGGTGGGAGTGTAATCTCAGAATATTTAAGAAAAAAATCTCTTTAGTTCAATCAGTTAACCTCAAGATAGAAAAGGCAGTCTCAGAGGTTGTGAACTCCTATGTGCAAAAGTATAAAAACATATGATCTTTGTTTTCAAATTGGGATAATCTTGTGATGAAAAATTGGAAGAATATTGTTCTCCCCTTCCTGGGAAGCTTATACTAGGTTACCAAACCAAAGATTGATAGAAATTCATTTAAATGGTCTGCTCCACAACAATGTTTTCTAAAGTTGAATTTCGATGGGGCTTCAAGGGGAAACCTAAGCATTTCAGGAGTAGATGTTTGTATAAGAGACTCAGATGTGAAAGTGATTGCATTATGTGCAGCTCACCTCCCAAATGGTTCCAATAACCTTGCAGAGGCTAGAGTAGTTCTTTTAGGCTTACAAACTGGCCTAAAATTGGGAATCTCTAGAATTCATGTGGAGGGGGATTCGCTTATAATTGTGAATGCCAGTAAGGAGAGAAAGATTCACAAGTGGAGGTTGACATATATCCTACAAAAATTTTGGGACTTACTAGATAAATTTCAAGCCTTTGTAATCATGCATACTTATCGAGAAGGTAATCGTTTGGCTGATTGTCTAGAAAATTTGGGTTGTGATTTAAATGAGGATGTTATGCAAGATAATTTGGCCCACTTTCAATCCCTCCCACAAGTGTCATCAATCATTATGCATGAAGGGGTGCCTGGATCATCTACTGATTTCAGTTAAACATATCATTAGTGTCCAAGTATGCAATGAAGCCAACATCAGTGTTGTGTAGCCACATCCATCTGATGAGCTAGAAGACTCTCAATACCGAATCATTCTTTCTCGTGTCACAAAAAGTGATGGCTTGTTTGCTAATTAATTAATTTTTATGTAGATTCAGGGGTTAAGTTGTAACAATTCCATTGCATTACCAAGGTTACGTGGGTGGGATTTCTCATGTCATTTCTTGTTACACAAAAACTCTTTCTTGTCTATTTATAGTGCCATTAAATAGAATCTTGAGAAGAAGAAGTCAAATGGCATACTAGCGGCTCTAAATAGGCATGCATAGGTGATGGGCATCGAGCTTGTGGATAGAATCCACACTCGAGTATGTGTTGTGCTTACTTTTTTGACACATGACCATGCTCCTCTAGTGGTCGACAGATCAGATGACTTGCCAAGCCGACCATCTCACAAGGTTTTATTAGAAATTTCAAGATGACAATGATGTGCCTATGGAACCTTTTGTGCCCATCATGCCAATGTAGGAGTAGTGTTTGGCTGCTAATGGAGCTTAGTAGTAGTATTTTAGTTTATGTTATGTCCATGAAATTTTTAGTTATTAGGGCCATGTCCAAGATTATCAATAAGTTGTAATTATGTTCATCCATGGCCTTTTTGTGGTATGGTAGTCTTGGGTTTTAGGGATTTCTTCAATGGTCTTTTTTGTAAAGGTCTTATTGTCATATTCAGGCTGCAAGAGCCAAGAATTATATACTTTGTAAATGTTTTTAAATGTTTTTATATATTAATATATATATATGATATTGAAATTATGTCCTATATTATCATTGATGTCACCATATTGGTGCAGTGCCTTGTACCGATGTGTCGATCAAGCTTAATTCATCTGGTATTTGATCTGGTATTTTGGTCTGCATATTCTCTCTAGTCATCAGAATGATCTAAGGTTTTGGGAAAATGATTATGATTGTTGGAAGTGTGTATGTATGTATTCTCATATGTTCATATGTTTGGGTGATATGTTGGCATTGATTTTTGTGGTTTCATTTTGCTATTAGGTTAATCATGGCCGACCTAAGATTCAGTTTATTGCTCTACATAATTTTTCGTTATATGTGAGACCTAGCTTTGGTCCCAGCTGACATAATGTTACATGACATAGGTGAATTAATTTTGGAAAAGCTTTATATGAACCTGAAAAATTATCCTTTTGGTAAATATGAATTGCATCCAATTAGGCTGACCTAATTGATGCATGCGGGTATATATGCAAGATGGTTTGAAGAAGAAGATGAATGGAATGTGAATGTGAAGAAAAGAAAGAAGAAGTGTATGTGGTAAGAAAACTATGTGAATAGAAGGTTGAAGATCAGTCTATTGTCATAGGAGCGAATACTCTGAGCATCAAAGGAACTAAATCAACACTTGTGGTGTAACTTCATCAGTTTAACTTTAGCGGTTAGCTATTTTTGTTTACATAAATTTTGTAGGTAGTGAGCCTCCATGTTTGGACAGTGAGTCCTTCTAAGCAGTGAGATTTTTGTATTTGGTAGTGAGCCTCCTTGTAACCGGTATTTAAATAATTATATATATTGTGAGATAATCATCACCATGGTTTTTCCCTCATTGGGTTTTCCACGTAAAATCTGGTGTTCTTGTGTTGTGGAATTTCATGTTTTGTTATTGCTCTTATCTATTATATGCTGCAAAGTAATTAAAGGTGTTTGTTCAATAAGTTTTAGTGGATACTGATTCACCCCCCTCTCAGTATCCTAATTATCCAACAATTGGTATCAGATCTCTAGTTCCTATGGAGAAGTCTAACAACTTTAGGAGATCCTGTAGATTGAACAAATGGATAAATAAGAGCTTTGAAATTCCCTAGAATATCTTGACAAGGCTGAAATTGAAAATAGGGACCTGAAAGAAAATCTTGATGAAGCAAATGAATGCATCTATAAATTGAAAGAGCAGTTAAAGAAATTCAAAGAAAGATATAGAGAAGTGAGTGAGGAATTGAAACAAGAAAATGAAGAGAATATCAGACTAAGGTTGAAAATAGATGAAAAGAAGAGAGTTGGAGAATGCTTGAAAACAGTAATACAAAGCAAAGCTAATGTTTTCTCTAGACTTGAATAGGAAACGATGAATCTAAGAGAAGAACTTGAGAAAGAAAAACTTTGTGAAGATGATTTCAAGACAAGCTCCACCAAGCTTGATGAATTAATAGTAGGACATAAACCTTCTAAAGACAAAACAAGATTAGGTTATGAAGCTGGTGAAAAAATGTAGAAATCAAATCCAGTAAACAAGAAGAAGACTCAAGATAAAGGAAAGTAGAAAATAAACTCTAGAAGGAGATCACCTATCAGACAACCAAATGCACAAAGGTACTCATCATTCAATGGTGTTTTTCTTCATGTAATAAATTTGGCTATAAGTCAACTGAGTGTAGGAGTAGGATGAATCAGTTCATTGGTCCCTTCTCCGAACAATGTTATACATGCAAGAAGATCGGACATAAATCTACTAAGCATAGATCTTCAGTAAGGATGATTAGTTAGGTGATGATGAATAGGTTCAATGGAAAAAGGATAAATTAATAATTTGATGGCTATTTCTATACATGTAACATGTTTGGACATAAATTGAATCAATGTAGAACATGGACTAATGGAAATCAGACAACACAGAGAAATATTATCTATTACTATTGCAAGAAACTAGGACATATTTCAAAAGTGTGCAAAAGTAGAAAGGGAAAGAAGTCTGCTCCAGTGGAAGATGATGAACCAGTGAAAAAGATTGATAAGTAAGAGGTTAAGTAGGAAATGAGAAAGATATGGAAGAAAAAGTAAGAATCAGATACTACTGATGTGTTTGTACCCTCATCCGGTGCAGATGAATCCTTCAGGAATTAGACCTAGCATGATCTTAGGGGGAGCTTTATTAGAAAAATAATTAAACCCCTGAAAATACAACGTGTTAGGTGCTGACACACATATATAATGTAAGGAATGAAAAAATAGAGGTAATGCAACAAAAATCGGAAGAAAAAGAGTGAGCATGTTCTTTTGTAGAATAAATTACGGTTTCTCAGTAAAATGGAAGAAAAGTTTGTTAGCTTTTTGTAATTATTGTGAGTTAGGGAAAAATGATGGTGTATAAAGGAAATTTCAAAAATAATTTTGATTATCAAATGCATTCAAAGGATTTATAGAGCAACTTGGAACCTTCTTGGAGCATTTTTGAAGCAATTGAAAGCCCTTCGAGATATTTTTGTGGACATTCAAAAGCAAGCAGTGGAAGTTTCTCTCTCTCGCAGTTGTAGAGGAAGGTAATAGAAGAAATCTTTGTTGAATTTTGAGAAGTTAAGAGATTTAATGGAAAATTTTAATAGAGGATCAAGTAGAAATATCCCACTCAAATTAAAAGGAGTCAAGCTAAATTAATTTGATCATCGCAAAATAAAGAAGATGGAATTAGGGTTGGAATTGAGCGACTTACAGAACTTACAAACCCTAGGTTTGGATTTGTGGGGAGAATTCCCTTGGAATCATGACAGAGAGTTTATCAAGTGTTCCTTTTAAGAAAATTCAAGGATGGCAGCATTATATTGGATAAATCTTACCCTATTACGAAGGAAGCAATCAAAGTCATTGCTGGATTGTGTAGCATTGGAGAACTTCCTAGACAAAAGACTATAAAATACAAGGAAGTCGAGGAAATGGTAGGAGTTGACAAAGATCCTCGGGCACTACTGATTGAAACTATTGCCAATTCCCTGGTTAGGTATTGTTATGTATGGAATTTCTTATAAAATCTATTTCAAAAATTGAGAAACCTCTACTTTGGCTATTATTTTGTATTTGGCGCATAGAATAGTAAAAGAGAACAAGAAGTTTGATTTGTGTAGATTAATCCTTGAAAATATCACCGAGAACATATGAATGACACTGGGAGAAGGATACCCTTTTTATTTTAGATCCTTGCTTACATTTCTGGTACTATATTTTCTGGACTCGCTATCGGGAAAGAAAGAAGTGAAGTGGGAATCTAGGATTCTCGTTACAAGACAAATATGCAGGCACTTGGAAATTTTAGAGGATAAAGTAAGTGTTGGATTTTGTGGTTGTGTTGTTGATATGTGGTTGTCATTGATTTCAACACTATTAGCATTAAATCTGCTTAAGGTTGAATATGTCGAGGATATTGAGAAAACTGTAAAAATATAGTACACGGAGCCAGTGGAGCTAAGAAGGTCAGAATGTTGGAAAGTTTTGTGTGATGAAGATCCGAAGGTGCACTTCAAAGGTTTTGATGCTGAACATTTCTACTATGTAAAAGGCTTAAAGCACAACTTGTTGAGTTTTGGACAAATGGTAGACAAAGGTTACAATCTACAGTTCAAGGATGGTAAGTGCAAAATAAGGGGAAGTTCAGGAAATATGATTGCTTCGAGAACAAAGAAAAAAGGTAATATATTTTATTTGAGTGTTTCCTAGGTGAAATTTGTTTGATTGCTCAAATTGATGTCAGTTGGTTATGGCATAGGAGATTGTGTCATGTGAAGTTTGATAACATTATTAAGATAAGCTCTACTCAAGCAGTGAGATATCTACCTAAGTTAGTAAATCCTACTAACACTATGTGCAAGGAATGTAAAATGGGAAAGAAAACAAAAAATTATTTCCAGAGAAAATAGTATAGCTCTAATGGAGTATTGGACTTGATACATACTGATCTATGTGGTCCATCCAGAATTAGAATCCAAGGTGAGATATATTTTATGTTTCTCATTGATGATTATTCTAGAATGATATGGGTCGCTTTCTTAAGAGAAAAACATGAAGCATTAGAAAATTTCAAAAGTTTTAAAGCTATGACAGAGAATGAGACAGGTCAAAGGATCAAATGTCTAAGGTTAGACAAAGGTGGTGAATTTACTTCATGGGAATTCAATTCTTTTTGTGAAGAGCATGGAATCCAAAGACAACTATATGCTCCCTAGACCCCTCAACAAAATGGAGTTGTTGAAAGAAAGAACATAACCATTCTAGACACTGCTAGAACCATGATGCTAGAAGCAAATGTTCCTCATTTCTAGGAGAGAAGTTGTAAGTACTGCTCTGTACACCATTAACGGGGTGAATTTCAACAATAATTCTGGTAAGACACCTTTTGAGCTATGGTTTGGTTATAAGCCTATTGTCAAGTATTTCAAAAAAATTGGAAGAAAATGCTACATCAAGAGAGATGATGATATAGTTAAGTTTGATGCTAGAAGTGATGAAGGAATATTCCTAGGATACTCTACTAAAAGTAAAGCTTACCGGTGCTTTAATAAAAGGTTGAATAAAATGGTTGAAAGCACAAATGCCAAAGTTGATGAAGATATTGGTAAATTGCCCAGATCTAGTGATTATGATTCAGATGATCAACATGATGGTGGTAACAATGAAAGTAATATTTAGGTACAAAACCAACTTCAAATTGTTTTGGTGAACCAAGGGAATCAAGAAGCAGAAACTAGCAAAAGTGCGGAAGAAAGAACACAAGAACAAGAGGTAAGAGAAAACTTCAAAAATCCTAAATATGTAAAGATGAAATCATTTTGATAGTCAGATCATAGGAGACAAGAGAAAAGGTGTGCAAACTAGAAGAGGAATTTTGGAATAGTATTTTCTAATTTCTAAAGTTGAGCCTAGAAATATCAGTGAAGCATCCAAGGATGAACATTGGATAGAAGCCATGGAAGAATAACTATTGCGGATAGAGAAAAATGATACATGGGATATTGTTCCCAAACCTCAGAACAAAAATGTGATTGGAACCAATTGGGTGTTCCGGAATAAGTTGAATGAACAAGGTGATGTGGTAAAAAACAAAGCAAGACTGGTTTGCAAACGATACTTACAGATGGAAGGTATATACTTTGAAGAAAAAATTTCTCTTGTTGCTAGAATTAAAGTTGTTAGATTATTTCTTGCTTATGCTACTTTCAAGAATTACAAAGTTTATTAGATGGATGTAAAGTCGGCATTTTTGAATGGTGAACTAGAAGAAGAATTTTATGTTGAACAACCAGATGGATTTCAGTTGACAGATGAAAAAGATATGGTATGCTGATTGAAATTTTTTTGTATGGACTTAAGCAAGCTCCTAGAGCTTGGTATGCTAGGTTGGATAAATATCTATTGAAACTTGGATTCAATAAAGGCACTGCTGACAACAATCTATATTTCAAGTTGGATCATAACAAAGAACTGATCATTGAAGTCTTTGTTGATGATATTGTTTTTGAAGGTGATGATGATTTGTGTATGAAGTTTTCCAATGAAATGAAAAGTGAATTTGAAATGTCAATGATAGGAGAGATAAAATTCATTTTAGGATTTCAAATCACTCTATTGGATGATGTAATCTTTGTATCTCAATATAAGTATGTGAAAGAGTTATTGAATTTTTTTGGCATGGAAGATTCAAAACCAGTTGGTACACCTATGGTGACCAAATGCAAACTTACACATAAAGATGATTCTCCTAAAGCAAATTAGACAAGATATAGGTCAATGATTGATGGATTACTCTATTTGACTCAAACCAAGCCAGATATAATGAATGTTGTGTGTGTGCATGCTAGATTTCAAGTTGATCCTAAAGAGTCCCATGTGACTACTGTGAAAATAATTTTCAGATATATGAAAAGAAAATTTGATCTTGGTCTTTGGTATCCTAAGGATGATGATCTTACTCTAATTTCTTTTACTGATGTTGATTGGGTAGGAGATGTAGATGACAAGAAGTGTACCAGTGGTGGTGCATTCTTCTTAGGAAAGAATCTGGTATCTTGGTTAAGAAAAAAGCATAACTCAATTTCATTATCTACTGCTGAGGCAGAGTACATTGTTGTTGCAAACAATTGTACCCAAGTGTTATGGATGAAGAAAATGTTGAGAGATGGAAGAATTGAGTATGAAGAACCCGTTGCTATATTTTGTGACAATTCAAGCACCATTAACATTTCTAAGAATCCAGTGTTGCATTCAAAGAAATAACATATATCCATCAAGTATCACTTGTTGAGTGACAAAGTAAGTGACAAAGAAGTTAGATTGGAGTACATACCTACCAAAGAGAAAATTGCAGATATCTTTACCAATTTGTTGCCTAAGGATAATTTTGAGTACCTCAAAGGAAAGTTAGGGGTGATTTCTCCTCTTGATTAGAACTAAGATGTAGTTATTTGCATCAGTCCGTGAATTCATAGCCATATCTTATTCTGGATTGATGTTGTGGTGGTTACTACTCAGAGGGAGTAGTCAGATGATTCAAATATATGATCACAACATCTGTACCTTTTCCATTGATGTCAAAGGGGGAAAGAAACAATGTGAAAAATGTGGTAAAGAAGAGCAATGAAGGAAACAGGAAAGAGTGCACAATCTCAGGGGCAAATTGTTGAAGAAGAGTTAGTTGGGTTGATGGTATTATTTTTCACATCATGTGTTGCCATCAATGCCAAAGGGGGAGATTGTTGGATGTTGTGGTTGTGTTGTTGATATGTGGTTGTCATTGATGTCAACACTATTAGCATTAAATCTTCTTAAGGTTGTATATTTTGAGGATATTAAGAAAATTGTAAAAATATAGTACAAGCAGCCAGTGGAGCTGAGAAGGTCAGAATGTTGGAAAGTTCTATGTGATGAAGATATGAAGGTGCGCTTCAAAGGGTTTATTGCTGAACATTTCTAGTATGTTGTTTGAAATTTTCAGAGGTTCGCATAAATATTTGTGGAAGTTATGAAGATTTGTATGCCTATAGTTATTAAGTTTTTGTAGATGGTGTTCTTGGTTGAAGTGGATGAAATTATGATAATTTCATGTGTTGCGCATGTACTTGTTATTTTCATGGATGAGTCTAGATCATGCTCTATCCTTGTTGTACGTCTACATTGATTGGATTGTTTGTGATTGAATATTTTTCTGATGTGTGCCCAAGTTTTCATGTTCTTGGCTGACATGATGGTGTTAGCGTGTTGCGGATCTATGAGGATTAATATTTTATTGATTAGCATGTTTGGAGGTGTTTGTTTGGGTCCTAAATATGTTGTGACTGACTTGTGTTGGTGCGCATTGTAATTTATTCATGTATCAAGGACGATAATTGTATTTTATTCCTTATTTGTGGTCGACTGAATAGTGGATGTAAATCTATGTAGCAGATATATATGTGAATTTTTTTTCCTCATTTAGAGGCAAGTGCTCAAGTTTATAAGTGATTTAAATGTGCAAATAAAGGTCAAATCATTCATAGAAAAGTGTGGAAGAGATTGAGCAGAGGGTGGAAGAGTTTGTAGAAGTTTTTGTGCACCTAACTGGAATTGTAATCAGGCTTTTGTAGAAGCTAATTTCTCAGTTCAACTTCATCAAATGGATTTAATCTGATTATTGCATGTAAGGCAGTGTGTTCCTAGGCAGTGCACCTAAAAGCAAGTGCATTCCTTTTTATTCTTTATTATACTTCTAGCAGGGTATAATCTTGTGGACTAACATCCACCATGGTTTTTCCCCTTACAGGGTTTCCACGTATAAAATCTTGGTGTTTATGTGTCTCTAATGTGTTCTTGATTTAATGCTTGCACTATTAATTATCAAATCTATGGTATAAGTTTGATTAATGTTGTATAAGTTTGATTTTGGTAACAACAGATTCACCCCCCTCTCAATTGTTTATCCTTGTTTTGCCAATAGTAAGTATGTGTAAAAACTTATTCTTATCCTTGCAGAAAGTAATAAGCTTCGGTGAAGTCATGTCGAGTCGATTTGAGTAAGGCTCTTCCTCCGAAGAAAAAGAGTTGGAAGTGGTCACTAGTGATTCCCCTTCGGAATCAAAGAAAAGGAAAACTATCTCTGAGAACATCATTGTTATTCCTAAAGAGAAGGAAGAAGAAGAGTCTCTGCCTAGACCAAAATCTTCAGATCCAAATGAAATCCAGTCATACTAATAAAAGGAAAAATGAAGAAAATTGGTGAATTGTGGAGTATGACCTCTTTGGTTGACAGACTTAAAATTGATAAATTTTTAGTTGAGTATCTACTTTGTAAAGGTATTTATGTATCTATCATTTTTTATTCCTTACCTAAAAATTTAGTTGAAATAGTTGAAGAAAAAATGTTGCTTGAAGGTTCGGAAGGACACAAGCTGGAAAGCTTGGTTGAAAAGAGGTGTTCTAAAGCCAAGAAAAAGCTATCTAAACTAATCATGAAGATGAAGAAGTGGATAAGATAAACGTTAGACATATACAAGTATTGTCTCTGGTGGCCTGCTGTAGTTGATAATTTCAGAAGCAATATTGAAGCAATTGAATCTGAAGTGAACAACATTGGAAAGAAGTTTGATATTTTTGAAGACAAAGAGGGAAAGAAAAGGCTGAGAGTTGGTGAACTACAGGTTGAACTGATCATTGTGTAGAGAAAAAGGGGTGATGTAGTGAAATCCTTCTGGCTTCTTAAGGAAATTTTTGAGGTCCAGCTAGACCATCTTTCCGGAATACTCTCTGATGTAGAAGATTGTGAAAAATAATGTTCATCCATAGATTGGTCATCCTCTTTCACACGGTTGGCTCTATTGGAAAGTTTGTGTACAAGAATAGACTTTGCAGTACTCGAATGGAAGAAATTATACCTTGTTATCAAAGAAAGGTACAAAAAGGTATTTCAGGTGAAAAGTGCCATTCTGGTTTGAAAGTACTTCAAAAAATTGGATGCTTGAAAGTTTTGAGGTTTTGAAATTTTGATGAAATAGATTTTTTTTGAATATTGGATGTCACCATGTTTACATATTTTTGGCACCCTTTGTCATTGATGTCAAAGGGGGAGAGATTTGGAGATTTGGAGGAGAATTTTTTGGAGAGATTGAAGGAGAGTTTTGAATTGGAATTTTTGCACATGTTGCCATCAATGCCAAAGGGGGAGATTGTTGAAAGTATGTCCTATATTTTCATTGATGTCACCATGTTGGTGTGGTACCTTGTACCAGTGTGCAAATCAAGCTTAACTCATCCAGTATTTGATCTAGTATTTTGGTCTGCATATTCTCTCTGGTCATCAACATGACCTAAGGTTTTGGGAAAAGGATTATGATTGTTGGAAACATGTATGTATGCATTCTCAGGGTGATATGTTGGCATCAGTTTTTTTTTATTGCGTTTCAGTATTAGGTTAATCATGGCCGACCTAATATTCAATTTATTGCTCTACATAATTTTTCATTATATGTGAGACCTAGCTTTGGTCCCAACCGACATAATGTTACATGACATGAGTGAATTAATTTCAGAAAAGATTTATTTGAAGCTGAAAATTTATCCTTTTTGAAAATATGAATTGCATCCAATTAGGTCGAGTTAATTGATGCATGCGGGTGTATATGCAAGATGGTTAGAAGAAGAAGATGAATGGAATGTGAATGCAAAGAAAATAAAGAAGAAGTGTATGTGGTAAGAAAAGTGTAGGAATAGAAGGCTGAAGATCAGTCTGTTTTCATAAGAGCGAATACTCTGAGCATCAAAGAAACTGAATCAACACTTGTGGTGTAACTTCATCAATTCAACTTTGGTAAGCCATTTTTGTTTACATAATTTTTGTAGGAAATGAGCCTCCATGTTTGGACAGTGAATCCTTGTAAGCAATGAGCTTTTTGTATCTGGAAGTGAGCCTCCTTGTAACCGGTATTGAAATAACTATATATATTGTGAGTTAATCCTCACCGTGGTTTTTCCCTCATTGTGTGTTCCACGTAAAATCTAGTGTTCTTGTGTTGTGGAATTTCATGTTTTGTTATTGCTCTTATCTATTCTATGTTGTAAAGTAATTAAAGGTCTTTGTTCAATCATTTTTAGTGGATACTGATTCAACCCCCCCTCTTAGTATCCTAATTATCCAACATATGGGCTAATTTTCCTTTGCTTAAAAAAAACACTAGACTCTAAAAATATAATTGTCGATCATATCCCATAAGGCTTTGTATGATTCATAAGGAAATTGATTGAGAATTTTTTTCACATAGAACCTATTGAGAAGAAAGAGAGCAATAAATCATATTAATTAATTTTAGAAGAGAATTATCTCACTCAAGAGAGGAACCTTATCATTCAACAAATTATTGATAATGATAGACAAAATCTTGAAGAATGGAAGTATTTTCTTAAGAGATATGAGACTTTTTTTATTTGTTGGATTGATTGAGAAACATAATGAACTCTCGAGGATTGAAATAATTTCTTAGAATATCTATATCCCCAATTTTAATCCAATGAATAAAATATTTGATTTGGGCTCCCTTGGAAGAATGATTATTAGTAATTTTATTTCATTGGTAAGTATTTGGTCACCTACATTCATAGAGAAGGCATAATTGGTTACTCTTCCAACTCAAAAGTGGGAAAATATTTAAGATGGTTGCCTCATATGAGTGACAATGAAAAAAATCCAACCACCACCCATAAATGTGAAGAAAGTGTAAGGTATGCTTAATAACATTAGTCTACTATTCAATCTAGTTAGTCTAATGTTGAGGATGTGGCTCCAAATTCTAAAAAAATCAAATAAGGAAAAGCACATGAGTTGATGAGATAGTTGAGACATGTT